>CM061142.1:413983698-414006198 GCA_030789695.1 Scilla litardierei
GCACGCGACCTCTGAGATCCATATACCCTCATACATCCCCTCATGGGTGTATTCATGTCGTCCATATCCAACATCATCGACAGATTTGACCGCCCTCTGAAGCACCAATAAGTCATCCAGTAGATCTTGCACAAAAGCTTTTGATGAAGAAGTACTTTTGCTAGGAGGTTTAGATGCAGAGTGAGCAGAGGCAGATGAGGACGGCTTAGAGGACACAGGAGAGAGGACAGATAAATCATCAATTTTGCTGGCAACGGACTTGGACATGAAGCTGATCAAGTCACAAGACACGGGAAGCTCAGAAGACTCAGGAACAACTCCTTGCGAAAAAAGTATCATGGAAATGAGGGAAGCTTGGGGCAGTGCAGTATTGGGTGCAGACGACTCTGATAGAGAAAGGATGGAATCAAAAATAAGTAGACCCAGATTGAAAGATTTCTTAGTCCCGGCAGCAAACAGTAGTTTGCACATAGCATTGGTGACAATAGACATGTTGGAAGTTGGCAACCAATTTCGGGTGGCAATGCGATATAGCAAGAAGTACTTAGCAGTCAGTGCAGATGAAGGAAATGAAAACGTCTTCGGCCAACACGTATATTATCCACCTGTGACCGTCTGGATGAATAAATCATAGTCTTCACCAACAGAAGCTCCATACAAAGGGAGGTTTTGATTGCATGGCCACTTAAGTAGTTTGTTGATGATGGCAGGGGAGAATGGAACTGTCTTGCCCCGAATAAACGCCCTGAAGCCCCATTCGGAAGAGGAATCTGCAGAAGACTTGAAAAGGTTACAGTAGAATTCTCGGACCAGAACAGGATAAAAAGTCTTAAAGCAGCTTGCTGCTTGGAGGAGATCAATGTCCTTGAGAAAGACTAAGAAATGGGTCTGTTTAAAAGAAGAGACAGCAACAGACTTTTCACCAAAAATGGATCGCTTAGAGTAGACATCCCATTGATTCTGGCAAGACTTGTCAAAAAATTGACAGGATAAAGCCTTAGTTGCAGACCCAGTAGAAGGAGAGAAAGAACTAGAACCACCAGATTTCTTGAAAATCTTGGGAGGGGAAATCCTGCAAGATCTGGAGGAAGCTTTGCGCTTGAGGGACCCAAATCTAGATCTGCGAGGATGAGAAACAAGGGGATCCACACTGGGATCATCATTCAACTTAGGATCCTCTTCTTGAGTACAAGCAGATGTTCCGACATTAGTTCCAACATTTGGAGAAGGTCCAACATTTCACCCAGAGACGTGGTTTCCTCGGCAGGAGGAACATTCTCCTCAACCTGATCAGAGGAAAACATAACAGGGATAGTCTCATCATCAGCAATAGATGCATTTGTTTCTAAATCTGTAACAACTCCATCCTTCTTGCCTTCAGGACTCAAAGAAACAGCACTCTCATCCATAGAGTGCAAAACATTATGAGAAACATCATGAGGATCCGATACCCCAGCATCAGCCGTATCAGAAATACTCATGTCACTATGACAATCAACATTTAGAGCAGAATCAGGAGCAGCATGATAAGATGATCCTTCACCAATATTCAGACCATCAGTCCCATCATTGTTGATGTCTCTACTAGGACCATCATCTCCTCTACCAATATCCAGACCCTCATCTCCAGTCAAGGGATGCTCTGAGTCGGAATCATCCAACACTACAATCTCTGAAATTTTTACAGAGGACTCAGGTGGGTTCCAAGACTTAAGCACAACCATATCATCAAAAGAAACTCGCACACTAATAAATTTTCCATCCACATCTTTAAGAGAGACAGAACCAAAACTCGTTTTTGACAAATCCAACCAGGAAATATTCAATTTGCGATCCGTTCGGCGAAGATACCAAAACCAATCTTCCACAGTGACCGGGTGAGGAAACGATTCGTCTTCTTCAGAGGGTGACATTTGAGACGTAATCCGAGAGCAAGAAACAAGAATAATTGGGGGAAAAGGTACCACATCCAAATTCGAACGAGAACCAGGTTGCATGTAGACAGACGACAATGGAGATGAGGAAGTAGATGAAATACTAGCAGATGATGCCCTAGAAGCGCGAGGAATAACTCCTTTCCGTTTGAAGCGAGGGGATGAAGACGAGCTGGGAACCTGCTGAAATGATGCAGCATGTTGGGCAGAACGACGAGGATTTGAGGGTTTTTCATTTCGAGCACGACCCATTTTTGCAAGAGTGACAAGAAATCCTTTGATGAAGAAACAAGAATCAAGAACCCTAGTTTACCTCAGAACCGCTCCCCTTTTTTTTCTTGAAATGATCAAATGAGATGATGAGCACAAAGAAAACCAAAATAGAGATATAAATGCCGAGGGAAGAGAATATACCACCAGACAAAAACCAAGACCCCTTTCAAAGTTGCAACATAATGTACAACATTGTGTCCAACATTATGTGCAACAATAAGTCCAACATTAGATACGACACAGCCCAAGAGCTTGTCGTAACTCCTCGAACCTGCTTGAATCCAAAGGTTTTGTAAAAATGTCATCCAACTGACTGGTAGTATCTATATATTCCATGACGAGAATCTTCTTTTCAACCAGCTCTCTTATGAAATGATGTCGAATGTCAATATGTTTGGTCCTTGAGTGTTGAACAGGATTCTTGGAAATGTTTATAGCACTTGGTCAAGACATCTTGATGAATGCCATAATCTGTCAGCATTTGTTTCATCCACAGGAGTTGAGTACAACAGCTCCCTGCCGCAATATATTTTGCATCAGCTGTTGACAACGAAATCGAATTCTGCTTTTTACTATACCAGGAGACTAAATTGTTTCCGACGTAAAAACACCCTCATGTAGTACTCTTCCTATCATCAGCATTACCTACCCAATCAGCATCACTATACCCTGATAAAAGAGTGTTGGTATCTTTGGAGTACCAAATACCATAATCAGCTATCCCACTTATATACCTGATTATACGTTTAACAGCCGTGATATGAGATTCCTTAGGACAGGCTTGATAACGTGCACACACCCCAACACTGAAACTGATGTCAGGTCTACTCGCTGTCAAATACAATAGGCTTCCTATCATGCTCCAGTACAAAGTAACCTCTACTTGTTTACCACCATCATCCTTCGAGAGCTTTTCAGTAGTACCCATAGGAGTGCGAGCTTGCCGGGCTTTCTCAAGACCGAACCTTTTAACAAGATTCTTAGCATACTTACTCTGAGATATAAACAAGCCATCGCTAGATTGTTTAACTTGAAGTCCAAGAAACATATGTAACTCACTGACCATACTCATTTCAAACTCTCTTTGCATAAGGTCGATAAATTCACGAACCAGTTGTGATGAAGTAGACCCAAAAACTATGTCATCAACATAGATCTGTGCAACTATGATTGCAGATTTGGTTCTCTGAACGAACAACGTCTTGTCTGCTCCCCCTCGCTCATAACCCTTTTTATGAAGGTATCTGGTCAGTCTCTCATACCAAGCTCTAGGAGCTTCCTTGAGTCCATAAAGAGCGTTCTTCAAACGATAAACATGGCTAGGCAAGAATGGGTCTTCAAATCCCTTTGGCTGTTCAATATATACCTCCTCATTTAAAATCCCATTTAGAAAGGCACTTTTCACGTCCATCTGATGAAGCTTGAAATTGAAACTACATGCCATGGCGAGAAGTAACCTAATAGATTCCAAGCGGGCCACTGGAGCAAAGGTTTCGTTAAAATCAATTCCCTCGATCTGTGTGTATCCCTGAGATACCAGTCGATCTTTGTTACGTGTGACGTTCCCTTTTTCATCCGTTTTGTTTTTGAAAATCCACTTAGTTCCAATGACATTCATCCCTTTTGGTCTCTCAACAAGACTCCAGACGTCATTACGCTGAAATTGATTCAGCTCCTCTTGCATCGCCATCACCCAGAAGTCATCGAGTAATGCTTCTTTAACATTCTTGGGTTCAACACTTGATAAAAAACAAATATATCCAGCAAGATCACGATAATTTACCTGACTAGTGCCTCTAGTGCGAAGGCCATCTTCAACATTCCCAATGACAAGTTCAGGAGGATGATTTCGAATAACTTTTGTAATCCCACGCGAGGAATGAGCTTCATTTTCATCTGATTGAGATTCCCCAGCAGATGATGTTCCCTGAGAAGTACCATTCTGATCGGTACTCTCAGATGTTGAATCAAATGTTGTAACATTTTGTTCAACATTTTCATCCTCTTCATTAATCTCTCCTTGAGAACCATGCCCCTTATAAATTGCAACTTCACCCTGCTTGAAATCATCAACGACAACATTGATAGACTCCATCAAAGCATCAGTGCGATGGTTCAGAACCCTGAAAGCACGACTCGTAATAGAATATCTGAGAAATGTCCCTTTATCACTCTTAGCATCGAACTTTCCCTTAGAAGTTCGATCCTGCAAAATGTAACACTTGCTACCAAAAACATGAAAGTAAGAGACATTTGGTTTTTTACCTTTCCAGATCTCATAGGGAGTTTCTCCGTTCTGGGTCTCAGATACACTCTATTTATGGTGTAGAAAGCAGTGTTGATCGCTTCGGCCCACCACTTAGTACTGACTTTCCTAGCGTTCAACATCACGCGAGCCATCTCCTGTAGAGTGCGATTCTTCCTTTCAACAATTCCATTTTGTTGTGGAGTCTTAGGCGCAGAAAACTCATGTCGTATTCCCTCTGCCTCACAGAAATCAGCAAGCAAGTGATTTTCAAATTCCTTACCATGATCACTACGAATTCGTATAATTTTTCCAATAGTAACTCCTCTCTCTGTCTGAAGACGAGTGCAGAGCTTCTTGAAGGCATTGAAAGCATCAGACTTTTCTTTGAGAAAATCTACCCAAGTGAAACGAGAGAAGTCATCAACACAAACAAAAATGTACTTCTTACCTCCCATGCTGACTTCCGTTGTGGGTCCTATCAAATCCATGTGCAACAGCTCCATATTCTTAGAGGTGGTGATGGTCTGAAGTTGTTTATGACTAGTTCTCTTCTGTTTTCCCAGCTGGCAAGGACCGCAGACCCCTTCTATTTTCCTGGACAAGACAGGTATCCCACGAACAGCTCCAACCTTGGTAATTTCAATCAAGGTTTTGTAGTTTACGTGACCAAGTTTTTGATGCCACTGTTCGGAGACTTCAACACTGGCAGTGAGGCAGCTGTTAGCTTCCTGAAGCAGATAGCAGTTGTCAGCTGATCATTTCCCAGTAAGAATGTTAACTCCAGCTTTATTCAGTACAACACACTCGTCTTTAGTGAACTGAACAAACAACCCTTGGTCGCATAATTGACTTATACTAATCAGGTTTGCTTTTAAGTCTTGAACATGCATGACATCCTTCAAAGTAACAGATTCATTCATCTTCAGCTCTCCCTTCCCAATGACTTTGCTTCTCTGGCTATCACCAAAAGTAACGTGTCCTTTATTGCATGTAGTGTACTCTGAAAGAAGACCCCGATTTCCTGTCATCTGTCGAGAACATCCGCTGTCGAAATACCACGTGTTTTCCGAGAAGGCGACCATGGAAGTGTAGGCAACTAGGCTATGAATACTTGACTTCCTTACCCATCTCTTTATGATCCTTTTCTCAGGATGTCCTGTGTTTCTTCCTTCACGTTGATGTCTCATCCGACTGAAGCACCTGTTCTTAGTGTGACCTTTACATTGACAGTAATTACAGACCAAGTACCTGAGAGTAGTACTCTTTTTGTGTCCATCCTTTTGACTCCCTTGCTTGAAGTGACTGTTGTTGCTCTGACTCTTGACAGTTCGATCATGTACTTCCTTGGTTAACTGAAGATAGCCTCCTATATTGAACCCTACGCCCGTACGATCTCCAGATACTTTTCCCATGCTTAGAATGTCATCAAGCTTAGTCTTACCAGAGTTCCATTTGTTAAGAACACTCTCAGCCTTCTCGGCTCTAAGCAATGTTCTCCTGAGTTGTCCCTCTAGATTTCTGAAATCTAGCTTGATCTCTCCTAGTTGAGTTATAGCCTCTTCCCTTTCACCTTTTAGTCTAGTGATTTCTTTCTTCAAGGACTTGTTTATCTCACAGATCTTTATCCAATTTGCAAACATGATTTGATATGCAGATCGAATATCAACTTCATCAACTTCTTCATCCTCACCCGTATCAGAAGTAGATTCACTGTCCGATGTTGCACTAAATGTTATAACATTCTTCTTGACATTCTTACATTTATCCTCCAACATGGTACGAATTGTGCCCACACTAGGTCCAACATTGCTAGTGATGTCATCAGTACATTGATCATTCATAATGGCCATAAAAGCAACATAATTGCTGACAATATCTTCTTCTCCAGTACATCCTTCGGACTCGTCATCACTCCAGGAACTTGCCAGAGATTTTCCTTTTTGTTTCTTGATAGTGTTCGCACATTCGGCTTGTATATGTCCAAATCCTTCACACTCTCTGCACTGAATTCCCTTGCCTCTACTCTTTGGTTCATACTTCTGTATAGGACGGTTGTTACCTCTACCCGCAGGAGAGAAATTTGGACGAGCTTCCTTGCTAACATTTCTGAAGTTCTGACCTCTACTTCCTATTTTCCTCATCATTTTACTAAAGTTTTTGGTTAGCAATGCTATGTCGTCTTCAAGATCAGTGTCATTCCCTTCATGCGAAACATCAGCAGCTTCCACCTTTAGAGCCACTCCTTTCTCCCTTTTATTTTGCTTCAAGTTCATCTCAAAGGTTTGAAGGGACCACATCAATTCATCCAATCTCATATCAGATGTATTCCTAACTTCTTTAATAGCAGCAATTTTGGCTGAAAATTTTTCAGGTAGCGATCTTAGAGTTTTCTCCACTAATTTCTTTTGAGAGTACTTCTTTCCCAATTGAAAAGCATGATTAGCTATATCACGAAGTCTTCCATTGAATTCAGCCACAGATTCATCATCGTTCATCCTAAGATTTTCATACTGAGAAGCCATAATTTGAAGTTTAGATGCTCTTACAGTGCTTGTCCCTTCATGTATGTTTTGAAGGATGTCACATGCTTCTTTCGCAACTTCGCAAGTAGAGATCAACTTGAACTGTTCTTCATCAACAGCAGTGAAAATTGCATTCACAGCCTTCGAATTTCCCAGTGTCGCACGTTCTTCTTCGAGACTCCAGTCTTGGGCAGGCTTGAGAGATTCATGTCCTTTCTTGTCATCAACAGTAGGAGGAGTCCAGCCTTCGATAGTGGCCACCCAGGCCTTCTCGTCAAGCGATTTGATGAATGCGCGCATCCGAGATTTCCAATACGTATAATTAGTACCAGTGAGCAACGGAGGCCGAGTCACAGAAGATCCCTCCTTCGTGTTCATGGTTGACGTACTCAAACAGCAGAATCACACCCCCTTTGACAAACAAAGAATGCGGATGACCTGCTCCGATACCAATTGAATTTTAGTACGCCATCCTAAATAGTAAAGACATGAGAATAATAACAAACAACACAGCACGACACATGGTCATTGGTAACGCAGTTCGGTGCGCACACCTACATCTGCGGGGCCCGCCCAGAAATTCAAATTACTCCACTAAAATGATGATAATTACAATCACCAATACTATTTGATACTAGGGGAAACAAACTCCCCCTCAATACAAACCGCAAAGGGTTGACCTCAATCAACCCCGTGGAGTAATTTGCGCAAGCTCCCCTTGCGTGCAAGATCCCCTTGCAATACTGACCAAGATCAACTCCCTTGATCCCCTACCTCTGTAGTCGTCAGCCTCCTCCCCGGAGCTTTTTTTTGAACACTTTCGCCAAAGCCAATCTCCTCAAAAGTGATAGTCTTTGCAATCCAACTTCCAACTTTTTAACTTCGCTCTACAAAGTTGTTAAGTTGTTAGTCAACAATTCTTCCGGTAAAATCACTGAGGATTTACTGAACAACACCAAGTGTAGTAAGGCGAGATAGATCAGATAAGTAGAGATCTTCAGCAGACAAACTGATCTGATCCCGAACAAATATCTTTTACCAATCTACAAATCGCTTCAGCAAACCACCCGATCCGTACTGAAGGAGAAGATCTGAAACCGTTCAATAGACACGATAACACCTTATCTCCAAATTTAAAACAACGAGCCTTATCCTCAATCAGTCCTTAAATCAAACAGCTACAAATAAATCCACGGTAACAGATCTCAGATGATAGAACAGCACGTTCAACATTTCTTATGACACAATGTTCAACATTTCATAAGAACACATTGTCTCATATTCACAAATGTTGAACAATAAGTGCAACATTTCATGTAACATATTGTTCAACAATCCATAAGGATCATTGTGCCACAAATGACAAATAATAGACTTAACAGAAAACATTCATCCCCCACCTCGAATGCATATGATATAGCAAGAATACATACATCTATAGAATCAAAACATGATTAGTGGTGTACATTCTATGACAAATATGTTTCGAATGCTCATTTAGATGATCAACCCATAAATTAAAAGTAAGCATGATTGCATTCCACATGCCTGATAGTTCTAAAAATGCTTGCATGCATAGATGCAATAACTGACTATCAGAATCAGTGTTCTTCTATCTAATAGCCACGGATATATGGATCTTTCATTTTGTTGTCCCTCCACGAACAACATACCCAGAATTACGAAAACTCGCATGCCCACCCATCACACGTGCAAATGCACACTGGCACATGTGTCTTAAGCTCAAATCCCACTTAAGATATGCAACATGGCACACACCACACCACACAAGAAAGAAATTGAAATATCTTAAGTTGTTATAGATTGGCATATTTTAGGAAGTGAGACATACTATATCGGATGTAATTAAGAGAGTCGGTTCAGCGTCCACTTGTAATCTACAATCTGCAGTCTCGATAAGGTAGCATCGGCCTTAGAAGGAAACATCTTAAAATAAACTGCAAATTGAAACCAAACTAATTGTAATGAAACATAAAGCATGTGTAATATATATCTACTAAATAAGGAATCAGAAGCTATCAAGAACCACTAATTAAGAAAATATAAATACAGATTAATAAAAATTTATCTTTCTCTAGCTAAAATCTCAACATGGGAATCACTGATGTTTGTCTTAATCAAGTTAAAATCCATCTTTTCATTTTGGCATATGTAATAAGCTATTCATGTTGGGGTTTCCTTGAATTTTTCATTCATAATTCAATTCACACTTGAGCTACACAACCAAAAATTTGGGAAAGAATAAAAGAGAGGGAATCAAAGACATACCTTTTGCTTTAAATTCTTTCTTTCATGCTTATTTCTTGTAAACTCCAAAACTTCAATGGCAAGATCTTTGACGAAAAATAGTTTAGACTCTGTTACTGGCTCCATAGCTCAAATTCCTATGCGAAAACAAATTAAAAATCACTACATTTACTCAAAACCCAAACTGGGTTTTTCTTGCTCATTTCAAACAATTACTGACTCCATATCCTCCTTATTCTTCTTTCTTAATGTTTTCCAGAAATTATCAGCCGTTTTTTCACCAGTAGCCTAACAACAGATATAATATAATAGAACATCATTCCCCTCGGTTGAAACATCAGCTTGCAAACTTTTAGCTCAATAAGTCAAACCTTTCTTCTGCAACATTTTCAGCTTCATCATCTTGCTCAGACTCCTGAGTAAACAGAAAAACATTATGGAACTTCACATAAAATTAGTAAAATTTTACAGAAAGGGACAAATTTAAAAAAATAAATATCCTTGTAATGAAACTGAATCAAATTGAGCATTGGAGGCAACTCACATCATCATCAAAATCGTTATCAAATACATTTGCAGTTTCTGGTTCTTCTTCATAGTTAGCATCATGCTTTACCTACATCGATAAGGGGAAAATATTTAGTTAATAACACATTAACATAGCCAAGATAGTTTTACAGAAGCAAAAGCATCAAACATAGATAACTACAGCGAACCAAAAGTTGCATATTCAAGTATATGTCTACAAAAACAATAACCGGTTGGCACGCTTGAAATTTTGCTCTCATGCAAAAACAAAAACGAAAACGAAACAACAGTCTCAGATCAAGTAAAGTCTCAGCTCGAGGAAAATCTACTAATTGCTATTTTTAAGTAGATCATATAGGAAAAAATAAAAAAGAGAATCACTTGCTTCTCTTTGCGCTTGTTGTAGCCGAAGATGGTGAGCGTCTCTTAAGCGGCCTCGCTCGTAAGCCCCTCCCTTTCATCTCAGATTCTTGAACACCTCCTCGATCGGAATATTCTCCGGCAAAATCCCCAAAAAGTTGTGCATATTTCAAAAGATTCCAGCAAGAAAAAAGAAGAGCTTTAGAATTTTTGGTTTTCTTTTTTAAAAGTCCGTTTAAGCTTCTTTAGTTTTTTCTTCCTTTTTCGCAATTCTTTTGGTTATTTATATATTTTCTTTTTGAGAGTTTTTAGACCAGCTTATGGACCCCGTATGAGAAAAAGGAAACATGGCTTATGCTTTTGGCCAGTTTGAAACCTAGATGTTGTTAGTTAAAACATGTTGTTTTGAAGTTACTATCTAATGTTTACTCAGGATCACCATCACCGATTTTTTTGGCATGACCGTATATTATATGTACATGTAAAATCAGTATACATCTTATTTTATTAAGTCCCATTAGCACTTCTCTGGATGTCATCCCATCTTTCTAAATGTTTTTTGGTCTTTTGTGAAATGTTTATCATTTCTCCATTACAAATAAATTTGGCTTCTATTTGTTGATCTATTTTTAGTTTACCTTTGTACATACATTCATGGCACAGTTATGTTTTACTCCTTTCTCACATAATATATTGCCCCTCATGAAGTCTTAGTATTGCTTTTGATTTCTCTTGGCAGCTTATCATATTGTTAATACTATGATTTGGCTAGGAATAATGGACATGATAAACGAATTCAGGAAAAAAAAAGGCTAAAGTTGTGACCAATCACACATCTAAATGGTGCAAATGGGTTTGCTTCTGACATACCTCATGGCTATATTTGGAGCCCTCGTTTAATCCCAAAACCTGGAAGATCAAATAATGTTTGCTCATGCATGCTGATTTGCTGACAATGTTTAATGCATGGCTATATTTGGAGCCCCCATTTCGTCCTAAAGCCCATACATCAAAGAAGAGAACATCAAGTTGGATGTTTTAAGTTTTTTTGTTAACTAATAGCTTTGCCTGGAAATAGTGAGGATGATTAACCTGGAACCCAAATATCTACAACACAGAAATTTATTTAAATTATCATGTTAACAGTGAAAACATTATGTTTTTCTCATAATGTATCAACATAGAACATTAGTGGATACATTCAGTAAACATTTGTCCAATGGTGCCTTTTGGGAAAAGAAAAGGATATGTTCCATTGTTACATGTTTCTTTCCAAATTTGCTAATTGAGTAAAGAGTACAGCTATATGCGTTACTCCCAAAACTGCATATTTACAGAAAAGTCTCCATCGTGTCTTTCTTCAGTATTTTATATTTTCATGTTATTGTTTTATTATGTGTGTATGATCAAGAAATTTTTCTTTAGTTATTTACAGTTGATATAATTCACTGAAATTCTCATTCTGGTAATGTGTGTTATAATCTGCCGAAACTGAATGAGTTTATTTTTAAAAAACAAACAGGTTGAAAGCATAATTCTAAGCATTATCTCCATGCTTTCTAGCAATCAAACATATCACAGTTCCTTAACTAAATGAAACCTTTTTGTATTTATCTCTCCCCATCTCCATGTGCAACATCTATGCTCCTTAACTAAATGAAATAAATGATCAACTGAAAAAGATCAACCAATAAAAACTGAAAAAGATCAACCAGTGCTCATATTGCAAGAAGCTAACTGAATAGAGTTTACTTGATAATTATCCATATTATATTAGTATTTTCTTTTATATAGAGACAAATATAGACACAAAATTATCAGCATGGAATGCCAATTAACAGAACTATGAGGTAACTCACTAAATTAACAGAACTATGCCACTTAACACAAATCAACATGGAATACCACTTTCCTAGTCGTGAAGAAAGAGCACTGACCGTATGATGGATGAAGGCATACATAAATTAAATAATGAGAATCACAAAGTTGTAAATGAATAAAGATGCCACTATAAGTCTGATGGAACATTTGATGTGGCAACTATACAGAACAATATAATAAAAAATAACATTCTTGTTATTCTTTCATTTTCTACTGAAAATTGAGCCAGATTTCTTTACCTCAAATTCTGCTTATTATTCCTCGAAGAGCCAAACTCGGAGCTTTCTCGACACCACATTTCCACTGCACTCCATACACACATAAATCATAAGAACTAAACTTCACGAATTTCCCAAATGGGTATATCAAAAATAACATGAGTTATGGAGATTCTATGGATAGAATACGTATATTGCTGCGGCCAGCACCACATTAGTGATTTTCTCAGATAAAAATCCTTGAAACAAACAGTTTTGACAGGAAAAGATGCAAAAGAAAATGAATTGGGTATAAACAGTAGTCATGTGTACAAAATTTTCAAATTTCTGTGTATTTGTCTCTCACTTCCTGACAAACAAACACCCCCTAAAGACACATGCTAATTGATTCTGTTTTAGCGTTATTTTCCATAATAACTACACGCAAATGCTTGCAAGTAATGATTTCATATGTAAGCTTGTATATATATATATATACACTAGTCATAACACGTGCCCGTGGGCACGGTTCATTTAAGATTTCTCCCGCGAAATCTTTGTTCCCCGAAAAATTATTTTTATAACCAAAATTTAACAGAAGAATAAATTAGTGTAAAAATATTTAGTGGCATGGACACCTTCGGCGTGAAACACCAAATTCGGCACGGGTGCCTTCGACGCGGAACAACAAATTCGGTGTCGAACAACAAATTTGGTGCCCGTGCCTTTTGTGCAGAATAACAAATTAGCGTAAAAAATTTAGCGGGCGCCCATGGCGCCTTCATTTAAAATAGTCTCTCATGAAATCTTTGTTCCCCAAAAAATTATTTTCACAGCCAAAATTTAAAAGAACAAATTAGCGTAAAAGTATCTAGCGGCGTGGGTGCCTTCGGTGCGGAACAATAAATGCGGTGCATGCGCCTTCGACACGGAATTACAAATTCGGCGTGGATGCCTTTAGTGCAGAACAACAATTTCGACGTAGAACAACAGTTTCGGCGTAAGCGCCTTCGGTGCAGAACAACAAATTAGCGTAAAAATATTAGGGCGACTTCGACGCTCGCGCCGAAACAACCCAACCCACCTATAACTCATCAATCCATAGAACAACCCAACCCACCTATAACTAATCGATCATAGTGTCTTTGGCACGGGCTTGTTTTGTTGGCTTGGCTTGAGTTTCCAGTAACTGATCGATCATAGCAACCCACCTAGTTTGACCTGGTTTGTTTTCAGGACTTGTCCTTGCTTGTCTGCTTGGAAGTTGGTTGGCATTGGCTTCTCAAATGGAACAAAAATGGTTGAAATTGCTTTTGAAAACAAAAGGCTTATTACTTTTGATGATTAGTTTATTACATGAATAACTCCGATATGCTGCCAAACTGTGCGATATTGATTGGATCTGGGAAGCATATCAACCTGCTGGCCTTTTTTTGCTTTTATAAATGCATATATACAGTGCAGAGTTACATTATCTTAATTATAGTGAGGGTTGATGTGTAATTTTGCATGGCCGCCCTCGGCGTGGAACAACAAATTCCATTCAAGCGCCTTCAACGTGAAAACAAATTAGCAAAAAAAATTTAGCGGGCACGGACGTCTTCGGCAAAGAATATTAGTTTATTGCCTACTTAAAGCCTGAAAATTATCGGTTTAAGAATTAAAGAAGAAACACACTGATTACAACAGAACGAACCCTAATTCCAGCAGCAAAACTGGAGCAAAACAAAAAACTCAATTTCACCTATTCTGAACCAACGAATGATGTATCAAATTTCATATGGATCTAACACAAAATTCAATTTCCCAACAACTCCATATCTCATGTGGTTCACATAAGCTCTACATCTTATATTCATGTGGTTCTCAATGTTTCAGTGTTGTAGACACCCATCCCCCCATTTTAAACCATATTTTTGCGTGTTTTAGATGCAATTTACTCCTCAGAAATAGAGATTGTGGCAATTTTTGGTAATAAGCCGAATAAAAACAATCATCTGGGAAATCCTAGTTCACACATTAATGACATTTACACCATCTTCCATCCAGTGTACTCAGAACAGAAAGGTTGTGCAACCTTGAGGCCTCATCATAAAATCGATTCTGTGTACATTGCACATGAGTTTGATACATGCCAACATAATGCCTGAAATAAATATTTCTCGTTCTTGGGCTTGCACTCTTCATTGCAATCGGTTCTGTGTACAATGCACATGAGTTTGTTGTTCAGGAGGTAGACAATGCGACCGATTCAACGATCTCAACACAATGCCATAAATTAAGCAGCAATGTTTCAGCATTGATAAGCACCCAAACTTAATTTATAAGTTAAGTATGAAATCAACCCAGCCGCAAGGTTTCAGCATTTACACGCACCCAAACTCAAGATATAAATTAAGTTAATCCAAGTCAATCAAACTGAACTATTTACTTTTTTCAAGGTATGTAACAACGTATGCAAATAATATAATCCATTTTTTCGTATTTCTTGTATTCATACATGTATATAATCAATTTGACATTCAACTACATTAGTATCAATTCCAAAACTATATGTAATGACAGCTGATATGGTTGCCAACTTCATTGCTCAAACACGCATTCCAAGTTTTAATCGGATGCAGACGCATGTGAAGGTGCTGGTGCAGAGTCAATAGCAAAACGTCCAGATCCCATAAAAGGCTCTGATGCTTCATCAGGAGCACCGCTTTCAGCTTGATGTTGCTCCTGAATATTTAAGAAATGCATCATTAGGAAAGTGAAAATTCATGAATGGAAATAGTCAATAGCTGCACAATGCAAACACATAACAATCAACATAAAGCATACCAATCTAATATGTGAAATTTAGAAGAAAAATGTGCATAACAATGCTACATACGTCCAGTTGTAGAAGATTAAATGGGTTGCCTTTGTATCATAGAACTTGAGAAAGAAACATAACAATGCCCACGTTAAAGAAATGACCAAAAGTATATATAAATTTAAATTGATACGGTTGTTACCATACGTAACTGACCTTAAATATATCGTTTTACATATTCATCGATAAATCTAAATATAATTTAGGTCATGGGGAATTCAAAATATTTTCCAGAAAAAATTTCACCCCATTCATATTCCCCCCCCCCCCCCCCCCCCCCCCCGCAACCACCTTCAATATATTCCCCCATAACAAAAATGTGAACCACATTCAAACTAAAATTTAATTCCCCTAGAGAATTTAGTTTCCCCTAAAAATTTTAGTTCCCTCAAAGGTTAGTTCCCTTCAGATTTAGGTTCCTCAAAATTTATAATTTAGTTACCTTCATATTTAGTTCTATCAAAATTTTAAATTAAAATGTAGTTTCCCTAAAGAATTTAGTTTCCCAAAAAAATTTAGTATCCTAAAAATTTGGTTCCATCTAGATTTAGTTTCTATCAAAACTCAAAATTTTAGTTCTCTTAAAATTTATTTCTCTCGAGATTTAGTTTCCCTCCTAATTTTAGGATTTTCCCACAAAATTGTAGGATTTTCCCGCCAAAATTTTCACAAACCCTCATCGTTTCCTTGTAATGCAATAGAATATAATTTCTCTCTGTATTATTCCCATATTTATGGGAGCAATAAGCTTTATTGAATTTTGCATACCTTGACATTGCATGGTTAGAGAAGAGTCGAGTATGGCAGTTAAAGGAACATGCACCCCTGAAATTTTCTTGTATCAATTCCTTCATTACTTTCTTTTTGATTCTTTTTATCTATTATTTATAAGGGTGTCCTTTCTATTACAACAATACCCTAATTCCCTCACACACTTTACATGTGCTATTCCAAGTCACATGACACATGTGTCCATGAGCCATAAAGTGCCCAAGTGTCTAACATGGCAAAATCTTGCAAAAATGGAATGTCCTAGAAACACTTAAATTATGTAATATATCCTTTGTAATGTTGGTAGCCTAAAGGGGCAGATGATGTGAAATCAAATATATGAAGTTAATATTCATGTCTGGACTGAACAAATAAAAAAGAGAGACCTAGTGCTCTAGAAATGTTATGCACTGCATACCTTGTTAGCAAGGAGGGTGGATAACCAATCTTATTAAACCAACCATAGTATGAATATGACCCATATCCAAAATTTCAAATAAGTTATGGGTCTCCCCAAAATGGATTTAATAGGAAACCCTACAGGTACTTAATAAAAGCAAAAAAAAACTGATCATATTGTTGAGAAGAAAACTATTCATATCGTCAAAATACAATAGCTTCTTGTGAAAGACCAATTAAGTTCATGCATCACATGTATGGAAAACATTCATCGCCCTACCTCGAATGCATATGATAGAGCAAGAATACATACATCTATAGAAAAACATGATTAGTGATGTACATTCTATGACAAATATGTTTCGAATGCTCATTTAGATGATCAACCCATAAGTTAAAAGTGAGCATGATTGCATTCCACATGCCTGATAGTTCTAAAAATGCATGCCGATTTACTGACAATGTTTAATGCATGGCTATATTTGGAGCCCCCATTTAGTCCCAAAGCCCATTCATCAAAGAAGAGAACATCAAGTTGGATGTTTTAAGTTTTTTTGTTAACTAATAGCTTTGCCTGGAAATAGTGAGGATGATTAACCTGGAACCCAAATATCTACAACACAGAAATTTATTTAAATTACCATGTTAACAGTGAAAACATTATGTTTTTCTCATAATGTATCAACAGAGAACATTAGTGGATACATTCAGTAAACATTTGTCCAATGGTGCCTTTTGGGAAAAGAAAAGGATATGTTCCATTGTTACAGGTTTCTTTCCAAATTTGCTAATTGAGCAAAGAGTACGGCTATATGTGTTACTCCCAAAACTGCATATTTACAGAAAAGTCTCCATCGTGTATTTCTTCAGTAATTTATATTTTCATGTTATTGTTTTATTATGTGTGTAGGATCAAGAAGTTTTTCTTTAGTTGTTTACAGTTGATATAATTCACTGAAATTCTCATTCTGGTAATGTGTGTTATGGTCTGCCAAAACTGAATGAGTTTATTTTTAAAAAACAAACAGGTTGAAAGCATAATTCTAAGCATTATCTCCATGCTTTCTAGCAATCAAACATATCACAGTTCCTTAACTAAATGAAACCTTTTTGTATTTATCTCTCCCCATCTCCATGTGCTACATGTATGCTCCTTAACTAAATGAAATAAATGATCAACTGAAAAAGATCAGCCAATAAAAACTGAAAAAGATCAACCAGTGCTCATATTGCAAGAAGCTAAATTAATAGAGTTTACTTGATAATTTTCCATATTATATCAGTATTTTATTTTATATAGAGACAAATATAGACACAAAATTATCAGCATGGAATGCCAATTTAACAGAACTATGAGGATAGCTCACTAAATTAACAGAACTATGCCAATTAACACAAATCAACATGGAATACCACTTTCCTAGTTGTGAAGAAAGAGCACTGACCGTATGATGGATGAAGGCATATGTAAATTAAATAATGAGAATCACAAAGTTGTAAATGAATAAAGATGCCACTATAAGTCTGATGGAACATTTGATGTGGCAACTATACAGAACAATATAATAAAAAATAACATTCTTGTTATTCTTTCATTTTCTACTGAAAATTGAGCCAGATTTCTTTACCTCAAATTCTGCTTATTATTCCTCGAAGAGCCAAACTCGGAGCTTTCTCGACACCACATTTCCACTGCACTCCATACACACATAAATCATAAGAACTAAACTTCACGAATTTCCCAAATGGGTATATCAAAAATAACATGAGTTATGGAGATTCTATGGATAGAATACGTATATTGCTGCGGCCAGCACCATATTAGTGATTTTCTCAAATAAAAAATCCTTGAAACAAACAGTTTTGACAGGAAAAGATGCAAAAGAAAATGAATTGGGTATAAATAGTAGTCATGTGTACAAAATTTTCAAATTTCTGTGTGTTTGTCTCTCACTTCCTGACAAACAAACACCCCCTAAAGACACATGCTAATTGATTCTGTTTTAGCGTTATTTTCCATAATAACTACACGCATATGCTTGCAAGTAATGATTTCATATGTAAGCTTGTATATATATATATACACACACACACACACTAGTCATAACCCGTGCCTGTGGGCACGGTTCATTTAAGATTTCCCCCGCGAAATCTTTGTTCCCCGAAAAATTATCTTTACAACCAAAATTTAACAGAAGAATAAATTAGTGTAAAAATATTTAGTGGCATGGACACCTTCGGTGCGAAACAAAAAATTCGGCACAGGCGCCTTCGACGCGGAACAACAAATTCGGTGTCGAACAATAAATTTGGAGCCCGCGCCTTTTGCGCGGAATAACAAATTAGCGTAAACAATTTAACGGGCGCCCGCAGCGCCTTCGTTTAAAATATTCTCTCATGAAATCTTTGTCCCCCAAAAAATTATTTCCACAGCCAAAATTTAAAAGAACAAATTAGTGTAAAAGTATCTAGTGGCGTGGGCACCTTCGGTGCAGAACAATAAATGCAGTGCATTCGCCTTTGACATGGAATTACAAATTCGGTGTGGATGCCTTTAGTGCAGAACAACAATTTCGACGTAGAACAACAATTTCGACGTGAGCGCCTTCGATGCAGAACAACAAATTAGCGTAAAAATATTAGGGCGACTTCGGCGCCTGCGCCGAAACAACCCAACCCACCTATAACTCATCAATCCGCAGAACAACCCAACCCTCCTATAACTAATCGATCATAGTGTCTTTGGCACGGGCTTTTTTTGTTGGCTTGGCTTGAGTTTCCAGTAACTATCGATCATAGCAACCCACCTAGTTTGACCTGGTTTGTTTTCAGGACTTGTCCTTGCTTGTCTACTTGGAAGTTGGTTGGCATTGGCTTCTCAAATGGAACAAAAATGGTCGAAATTGCTTTTGAAAACAAAAGGCTTATTACTTTTGATGATTAGTTTATTACATGAATAATTCCGATATGCTGCCAAACTGTGCAATATTGATTGGATTTGGGAAGCATATCAACCTGCTGGCCATTTTTTGCTTTTATAAAAATGCACATATACAGTGCAGAGTTACATTATCTAAATTATAGTGAGGGTTACTGTGTAATTTTGCATGGCCGCCCTCGGCGTGGAACAACAAATTCGATGCAAGCGCCTTCAACGCGGAAACAAATTAGCAAAAAAATTTAGCGGGCGTGGAAGCCTTCGGCAAAGAATATTAGTTTATTGCCTACTTAAAACCTGAAAATTATCGGTTTAAGAATTAAAGAAGAAACACACTGATTACAACAGAACGAATCCTAATTCCAGCAGCAAAACTGGAGCAAAACAAAAAACTCAATTTCACATATTCTGAAACAATGAATGATGTATCAAATTTCATATGGATCTAACACAAAATTCAATTTCCGAACAACTCCATATCTCGTGTGGTTCACATAAGCTCTACATCTTATATTCATGTGTTTCTAAATGTTTGAGTGTTGTAGACACCCATCCCCCCCCCCAATTTTAAACCATATTTTTGCATGTTTTAGATGCAATTTACTCCTCAGAAATAGAGATTGTGGCAATTTTTGGTAATAAGCCGAATAAAATCATTCATCTGGGAAATCCTAGTTCACACATTAATGACATGTAAACCATCTTCCATCCAGTGTACTCAGAACAGAAAGGTTGTGCAACCTTGAGGCCTCATCATACAATCGATTCTGTGTACATTGCAAATGAGTTTGATACATGCCAACACAATGCCTGAAATAAATATTTCTCATTCTTGGGCTTGCACTCTTCAATGCAATCGGTTCTGTGTACAATGCATATGAGTTTGTTGTTCAGGAGGTAGACAATGCGACCGATTCAACGATCTCAACACAATGACATAAATTAAGCAGCAAGGTTTCAGTATTGATAAGCACCCAAACTTAATTTATAAGTTACGTATTAAATCAACCCAGCCGCAAGGTTTCAGCATTGACATGCACCCAAACTCAAAATATAAATTAAGTTAATCCAAGTCAATCAAACTAAACTATTTACTTTTCTTAAGGTATGTAACAACGTATGCAAATAATATAATCCTTTTTGTCGTATTTCTTGTATTCATACATGTATATAATCACTTTGACTTACGTTGACAATCAACTACATTAGTATCAATTCCAAAACTATATGTAATGACAGCTGATATGGTTGCCAACTTCATTGCTAAAACACGCATTCCAAGTTTGAATCGGATGTTGACGCTTGTGCAGGTGCTGGTGTAGAGTCAATACTAAAACGTCCAGATCCCATGAAAGGCTCTAATGCTTCATCAGGAGCACCACTTTCAGCTTGATGTTGCTCCTGAATATTTAAGAAATGCATCATTAGGAAAGTGAAAATTCATGAATGGAAATAGTCAATAGCTACACAATGCAAACACATAACAATCAACATAAATCTTACCAATCTAATATGTGAAAATTAGAAGAAAAAAGTGCATAATAATGCTACAAACGTCCAATTGTAGAAGATTAAATGGGTTGCCTTTGTATCATAGAACTTGAGAAATAAACATAACAATGCACACGTTAAAGAAATGACCAAAAGTATATATAAATTGAAATTGATATGGTTGTTATCATACGTAACTGACCTTAAAGATATCGTTTTACGTATTCATCGATAAATCTAAATAAAATTTAGGTCACGTGGAATTCAAAATATTTTCCAGAAAAAATTTCATCCCATTCATATTCCCCCCCCCCCTTCGCAACCGCCTTCAATATATTCCCCCAGAACAAAAATGTGAACCACATTCAAACTAAAATTTAGTTCCCCTAAAAAATTTAGTTCCCCCTAAAAAATTTAGTTCCCTCAAAGATTAGTTCCCTTCAGATTTAGGTTCCTCAAAATTTATAATTTAGTAACCTTCATATTTAGTTCTATCAAAATTTTAAATTAAAATGTAGTTTCCCTAAAGAATTTAGTTTCCCAAAAAAATTTAGTCCTAAAAATTTGGTTCCATCTAGATTTAGTCTATCAAAACTAAAAATTTTAGTTCTCTTAAAATTTATTTCTCTCGAGATTTTGTTTCCCTCGTAATTTTAGGATTTTCCCACAAAATTGTAGGATTTTCCCGCCAAAATTTTCACAAACCCTCATCGTTTCCTTGTAATGCAATAGAATATAATTTCTCTCTATATTATTCCCATATTTATGGGAGCAATAAGCTTTATTGAATTTTGCATACCTTGACATTGCATGGTTAGAGAAGAGTCGACTATGGCAGTTAAAGGAACATGCACCCTTGAAATTTTCTTGTATCAATTCCTTCATTACTTTCTTTTTTATTCTTTTTATCTATTATTTATAAGGGTGTCCTTTCTATTACAACAATACCCAAATTCCAAAATTGGATGTTTTAAGTTTTTTTGTTAACTAATAGCTTTGCCTGGAAATAGTGAGGATGATTAACCTGGAACCCAAATATCTACAACACAGAAATTTATTTAAATTACCATGTTAACAGTGAAAACATTATGTTTTTCTCATAATGTATCAACAGAGAACATTAGTGGATACATTCAGTAAACATTTGTCCAATGGTACCTTTTGGGAAAAGATAAGGATATGTTCCATTGTTACAGGTGTCTTTCCAAATTTGCTAATTGAGCAAAGAGTACGGCTATATGCGTCACTCCCAAAACTGCATATTTACAGAAAAGTCTCCATCGTGTCTTTCTTCAGTATTTTATATCTTCATGTTATTGTTTTATTATGTGTGTAGGATCAAGAACTTTTTCTTTAGTTTTTTACAGTTGATATAATTCGCTGAAATTCTCATTCTGGTAATGTGTGTTATGATCTGCCAAAACTGAATGAGTTTATTTTTAAAAAAACAAACAGGTTGAAAGCATAATTCTAAGCATTATCTCCATGCTTTCTAGCAATCAAACATATCACAGTTCCTTAACTAAATGAAACCTTTTTGTATTTATCTCTCCCCATCTCCATGTGCTACATGTATGCTCCTTAACTAAATGAAATAAATGATCAACTGAAAAAGATCAACCAATAAAAACTGAAAAAGATCAACCAGTGCTCATATTGCAAGAAGCTAACTGAATAGAGTTTACTTGATAATTGTCCATATTATATCAGTATTTTCTTTTATATAGAGACAAATATAGACACAAAATTATCAGCATGGAATGCCAATTAACAGAACTATGAGGATAACTCACTAAATTAACAGAACTATGTCAATTAACACAAATC